>NKCI01000330.1:0-30772 GCA_003946985.1 Fusarium duplospermum | reverse complement strand
AGCACATACGACCATACCCACCGGAGAACTCGGGATCCCGTCTGCTCTCCCATAGATAAGCCGGTGAGGGGCGGATTAGTAGTTGGGTCGGTGACGACCAGCGAATCCCCGCTGTTGTATGTTTTTTGCCTTTGGCTCTGATTGACAGGAGAGGAAAATCTTCTTGATCTTGGTTAATCTCTTGACTCCTCGCCTTGTCGCGGGTTCGTTCTGGAACGGGACACTAAAAAAATGCTGTCTTCCTCGTCGCTCACTATTTTTGCGAGATCACCTGATACCTCAACCGTTCACACCCAGACCGAGCTGGCTGCTGTTCGCTTAGGACTTCATGCCGGAGGCGTTGACGACGGATTCTCTTTCGCGACGCGCATTCTCCTTGTCACGCTTTTCCGGATGTCAACTTGAACTTGGTACTTTTTTCAAGGTCAGGATCATCGCGAAAGTGATCCCTCTCTGAGTGCGTGAAGGGTCCTCCCCTGCCATTGTCTCAACGGCGATCTAATCCAATTACGGCTAGCACTGCACGTTCCGCGTTTGGGGCGATAATCCCTTATCGCGATAACGTGAAAACCCATAACCTTTTAGTTACTGCCCTAGCATCAAACGTAGTGCGGCCTAGGGGCCTTCACACATGGCTAGAAGGACTTGGGACAATGGCTTAAGAACGGGAGAACAACTTGCGTGATTACTCACTCACACCGACCTTTGACAAAAGCTCCGGACAGGCCGGTTTAATCTCATTACAAATACAATCTGATGGGATGAACGGGGTTAAATGTTGGGGCGAGACTCAACTCTGCCGAACTAGGGACTTGGATGATTGCCTAAAAGAGTAGGCGCATTTCTTGGCATCAAGCAACGATTGCGAGCGCCATAGTCCGAAATGCAGTCTTGGAAGTCCATTGTCTGGCATGAGTATGGGTAAATCGAAGCATAAAAAGCTCTCTCAATCCTCATAATTTCTCAACCCAAATCACACTGAAACACCCATCAACCCCTTCAATTCATACCTCTCAACATTCTCTGGCAGTCTCCCACTGTCCTCGATCCTTTACGCATCATCTCAAGCAATAATGGCTTCTACTGGCAAATCACATATCAAGCTCGTGCTTGGAACAGCAAATGTAAGTGGTGATAATAAAAGTGGCGTGCTAAGATGAGATACCTGACAAACCTACAGATCGGGGACACATCAATTGACCCCATGGCTCGTTTCAATACCCCTGATGAGGTCAATGGTTTTCTCAACGCCTTCGCTGCTCGTGGCTATGATCAACTTGACAACGCACGTGGCTACTCCCCTCATGCCCCGGGCAGTTCTGAACCCAGGATGGGGGCTGTTGCTGCGGGCGACAGGTTTGTCATCGACACCAAGGTCAACTCGCTTCAACCTGGAAGCCACAACAAGGCGAACATCTTGAAGGAAATCGATGATTCCCTGGAGGCATTGAAGATCAAACAGATCAATATTGAGTACTTGCATATGCCAGACCGGGCTACCAAGTTTGAGGAGGCTTGTGAAGCCATGGATCAAGCACACAAGGCAGGGAAGATCAAGCATTGGGGTCTGTCCAACTACAGAGCCGACGAAGTTCAGGCTATCGTCAAAATTTGTGAGGAACGCGGCTTTGTCAAGCCGGCTGTCTACCAAGGCCAGTACAACCTCATTGTGAGGGGTGGTGAGAAGGAGTTGTTTTCTCTCTTGCGAAAGGAGGGTATTGCCTTTTATGCTTACAGCCCTGCTGCTGCCGGATTCTTTGCTGGTAACCATAAGAAGGTCAAGGCGGGCGGGCGATATGATAAATCGGTGAGTTATCCCAATTAAGAGATGTTGCTGAACTAACATTCCCTGTTTTTCTCCAGCATATTCTAGGTGGCATTTATGCTCAATTCTACTTGAAGGAGTCGATCATGGCCGCCACGGAAAAGGCACTCGAGATCGCATCTGGACATGGAATCAGTGGCCATGCTGCTGCTCTTCGGTGGACGGCGTATCACAGCCATCTGAGCAAGGCCCACGGGGACGCCATCATTATCGGAGCTTCGAGTCCGGAGCAACTCGAGTCAGACATTGACATGATTGAGCAGGGTGCGCTGCCTGATGACGTGGTGGCAGCTTTGGAGGCCGTGTACGAAGAAATTGGCGATGAGGTCTCGTATCATATGTAAGGTGCTAGGAGACTGGCGACTAGGCCGTATTAAGTAGGAGCAAGTCTTGGCAACTATGACGAGAAAATCTTAGCTTCATTTCTATCACAAGCGCTGACAAATGACATGATGGCGAGGACCCAACAACCTGTGCTTCCCTCTTGGCAGATAAATCAACTACTTTGAGGTATTGATTCAGCATTCATGTTGCGAACAATCTAATTCTTCGTGACAATGGAATTCATCAACGTTCGACCCTCTTCGTCTGCTGGCGCAAGCCGACAGATTCACTCCCATGCTGCGCGTACCGCCCATGCACGAGCCAGAAGGTTACGGATGGCCAACTATCTGCGCGAACAGAACAAGAAAAAGGAGTCACAAGAGGTCGCAACGATTCCTTCTGAAGATACGCAGTCTTCATTAGGCCAAGACGAACCAAGGTCACTGGTTCCAAGCATCATCCCTGGCGCCTTTGAGCATGAGCCCCTCGCAAGTTTTATTCGATCACTTGGTCCTAAAGAGGTTTTCATGTTTGATCATTGTAAGTGATCTAGCTTGGTGTTAACGTTGTTCAGTTTTAGAAGAACCACCGCAAGCTAATTCTTCCTCAGATGTAAACGTCGTTGTTCCCTATTTGGATCTTCACTGCCCAGTGATGAGGCACCTTGGCGGGGATTATCACTATAGGAAACAAAATTGGATACTCCTTGCCTCGACCGAAATCGACCTTCTCAAGGGCTTTCTCCTAGCAGCGTGTCGGCATCTATTTATAGTGCACTTGGAGAAAGAGTTTGGACAGCTTGCGATTCAATACAAGCTGAGCTACGTTCGAAGCCTCCGGAAGACGATTTCGGCAACAGGGGCAGAATCAAGCCGCATGGCGGTGACAAAGGCGTTGGTTCTGGCTATTGACGAGGTAAGCATCGTTTTGAACGTCATAAAGTAGAACCACAGGCTGATTTGGTTATGAAGATCATGCTCGGCGATCTTTCTATGGGTATTAAGCACGTCATAGGAGCTGCTGAGATTGTACAGGTAGCAGGAGGAGCTCAGGCTCTTGGGTTGAGTGGTATTGTGCAATATATTCTTGACCGCTGTCTTCGGGGCCATCGGCTCGAGGATTGGGATCCAACGACGGACTGCGATGCCACGTTCATGAAACCAGAAACGACTTGGAATATGGTTCATTAAGACGCAATCGACGACCAGCATTGGGTATATATTCAGGCCATCGGACTATAGGGTTGTTAAAAGGTCCACCTGGCCAATTGGAGACCCTGAGCGAAGAGACAGATCCGTCAAGCCTGTGGAAGTGGGTGGGGGGGGGTTGACAGACACGACAACCGTCCAACATGTTGTCGTCCTCCGAGGGTAGTAGCAATCTAAAACATCATGGCAATAAAAGTAAAGAGATAAGTACCGAAAACAAACTTGTCAAAACGGCCAAAGTCTAGTTTTATTCATCGCCGTGAAAATGATGACAACGTTCTCATCGGCATCGTCACAGCCTCCCCCCCTTCGTCCTTGCGCTCCGTGGACGCCACCCGGAACATTTCGCAATCGGAGCCGTTGTTGTCAAATCTCCGTGTGCTCGACTCGCTATCTTCCTTGCTAACGCAGCCCCCATTCCGCAGAGCTCGAACAAACCATGGCTTTCTTCCCGGCGCCTTCCATGTCCAGTATTCCTTGAGATCGTACTCACGCGGCTCTAGTCTTCCGCCGGAGAGTCGGACGGTTAATCCGACCAATCCATTGATGGCTGCATAGAGAAACATGCCCCTGAATGGACTGTTAGTTGAGCCCGGTAAAGAATGGGGGATAACTTACGCAATGAGGCCATAAGCGACACTATATGAAAATGGGACAAAGGCGATTACAACGAATGAAGGAAGTGTATCACCAATATAACGCCAGTTAATCTGAGTCATTTGTCGAGCCATCATACAACCGACCTGTAGATTATGTTAGAACCTGCGCAGAGGAGAAAACCTTCTCGAGCCACTTACAAGAATTAGTGTTGGACCTGTCGCCCACGGTGGAATAGAGGCAAAGATTGGAACGAAGAAGACTGAGATGAAAAAGCAGAGACCAGTCACCATAGACGTAAGTCCAGTAAGTCCTCCTTCAGCGATGCCGGCACCGCTTTCAATGAAGGCGGTGACTGGAGAGCAGCCAAAAAGCGCACTGATGGAGATACAGATAGCATCGCAGCAATATGCGATAGTCGAGCGAGGGAAATCACCATCCTCAGCATCAACAACGCCGCAGAACTTAACCATTGAGTACAATGTCGCGGTGGCATCGATGATATCCACGTAGAGGAAGGTGAAGAGTGCGAGCGCAAACTGAGACCCATGGGCTCCAACATCCCACTCAAGAGCATTCAGGGTGTGTCGTATGGGTTGGAAAGAAACGACCTTTTTGAATAGGTTAAATCGTGACTCTCCTTCTGCTGTATGCGGGAAGTATGTGATGCTCGTCCCGCGTCTATTGGCCTGTTAGCAAGAGGCCTTGGATGTGGGAGGGTAGGATATCCTCACGGCCAAGAAACGATAGAGACCAGAGCAATGCCAATGACAAAGGCGTATTTAACGCGGAAAGCCATGAGATAGGCCGTCAGGATACCACCTGCGAAGATGGCTGTCCAGAGCTGCGTTGCTATTAGTATTTCGTTCATAAGCGGGCGCTTCAGCAAGTACCTTGGGACTTGACATGAGTCCGCCATCACACATTTGAGTCTGAGGATCAATCATCTCAATGGGGCAGCCCGCGATGGCCAAGGGCGTGGCCTTGTAGCCTCCTGTTATGGCACCAATACCAGCCGAGTAGGATAATCCGATTTCAGTGAGGAATAGACCGATGCCCACTCCTGTTGCTGTCTTGATGGTGGCTGGGATGAGTTTGACGAGCCATTGTCGCATACCCGTCATGGCTAGGAAGACGAAGATGAGGCCTTCAGTGAAGACGGCCGTCAAGGCCACTCCGTATGGAATATGACCAGATCCATTGTAACCAACGACTTGAAACGCGAAGTAGGCATTCATGCCCATACCGGGTCTGTTTCCCATTAGTACACAATTTTGTTTGTCGGCTCAAGATACTCACGCCAAAGCAACCGGGAGATTGGTGCAGAGGCCAAAGAGGAAGCTGGAGAGAGCCGCAATGGCAGCTGTCGCAGTAATGAGATCCCTTCTGACCTCTTCGTGGAGATTAGTCATTTTGAACCCACGTCGGACCCTTGAGATGGTTCCTCACCTTCCTTGCACATCATGTAACTGACGCTGTTGTCGCAGTCCACCCGGTTCTCCTCATCGCATGGGCAAGTGCCGCCAGTTTGTGAAAGAACGGTAGCCTGTATACCAATTGGTTAGTGATCGGGAAAGCAATGAGATAATTCATTGGATATCATACATTGACGGCAATGATGTATGCCATCGTTGCGAAAGTGGTTGCTCCTGCGCGGATCTCATTGTACAGTGATGAGCCAGGGATTTCCTTGGGCTACAAGCATCGTCAGCAAAGCAGAACAAGGATGGCAGAAAGGGGGCCAAATAACGTACATGGCCACTTCCTTCCAACCTGAAAAAACGGCCAAAGCCCGAGGATGAGACACGCCTATTGAAGCCGTCGAGTGCCGTTGACAGGCCATGCAACTTGGGCTTGACGCTTTCCATGATGACCAGGAGCGCGCATCAACACCAGACGTCAGTGGTGGCTCTGAGTTTCACGGCGTTTTACTTGGCGAGATGAGCTGCCTAGAGCATAAAGACGGCAGCATGCCTTTGTGCTAAGGGGAGGCTTGGAAGTTAAGGACAGAGCGGTTTGGACCGCCAACAGGGATGGCCATCAGTCGCGGAGGAACCCATCCGCGGGTCGACTTAGCCGATCGGCCGTTCCAGGTCTGAACCTTAAGCCACGGCCCTGCAGGCACTAAGTTAATCTCTCCCCGTCAACGAATAGATCGTCTGTGACGGGCCGCACTGGGGTCAAAGCAGCGGGATGCGACACGCGACTCGAGCCCCGTGCACGAGAAGGGCCCGGGTAGAATCGTTGACATGCGCGATTGACTTGAGCTTTTTGGCGAGCTTCTTGCCAGCTGAATCACCTCTGGCTAGTTAGCCCCTGGCACTAAATAGCTGCGCAACTGGGGCTGTCAAAAGCAACACGATTGCCACTAGCTCAGCCACCTGTCAGGTACGTGACGTGGATATGACACTTCCCCAACAAGCGGCTGTGTGCTCTGCATTGGGGATGGACTTTGACGGTCTGCCTCGTGCCGTGTTTGCCTTCAAGTGGCGATAGGCTCGCTGAGTGTCGTAAAGGTTGTCTGTCTGAGCACATATGAAAGCCACCTCCCGCACGAGCAGCATCTCATACATTATTGTCTGACTTTCGGGGATCAGCTTCTGGGCCTCCCTGTCCCTTGAGAAGAAGGAGGTCGAGAAGTCGGGGGGAAAAAGCCTTCAATTTCTCACCCTCGCAAATGCACTTTCGGCGGCTCCGATTGTTGGTTCTGACGTGTTGTGCTTGAGGCTTGCTGACAATTCGAGAAGAAAGCAGGATCGGCAACTGGGAACGAATGGGATGATTTGTTTGCTTTTCTTGTTACCGACGCAAGCGCTAACAGACCTTCCAAAGCCAAGACAACTCAACCTGCAGGCCACGCGTTTTGCATCTCCGCCTCGTGGGTTTCGGCGACCCGGTTGTATGGAACAGCATGTGGTGATGCATCAAGGGGCTGAAGGATGAGACAGCCTGAATAACCCCTTCTGAGAGTGGCCCAGACGCTTTCAATTTAGCTGAGACCAATCGAGATCTCAGCCTGTCAAGGGTGTTAAAAATCGATCAAATCTTCATGTGGGCAAGGGAGAGTGTTCCGATGATCCCCGCAAACGGTCTAGAACCAGCCACGGCATTTGAGGGCCCTACCATCAGCTACCGACCAGGACGCCACATTTCCGCGTTGAAATGTTCCGCGGCCGTGGCATCGGACAATGGTTTTCACCTTTCTTTTTCCGTTCATTGGAATTGGCCACGTCGTACGTAGCTTTGCTTCTGGATGAGCTCTGTGCATGTTTGTGGGCAGACGGAATTCTGGCTGCCAACTCTGAGAGCGCATGTCCTCTTGTTTGCCAGACCATGGCGTTTACCTTGAGGATTGTATCAATCAACAATCGCCGCCAGTGTTTGCCACATCGTGGGTGCCCATCTCAGGAACAGTAAACGGCCGTGCAGAGGGAGTTCATGCAGCTGCTCTCAAGCCCTGAACGTTTACCGAGATGGCCTTTCTCTATTCAGGAGCGAGTATCCGAGGGACAAGCACACAAAAGCCATGATCAAGGGCCGTGTCCCCCACGTGAGCAACCAACCAGCTGGTGATGGCGTCGATAGCAGCAAGCCACAAAAGAGCCGTGGCTGCATCCAGACCCATGCCTGGTGTGATGCCGGCGGGCGGGGATGTCTTGTCAGGGGACTGTTGCAAATCTGATGTCTGTGACAAGGGCATCGGCTCACAGGAAGGGAGAAAAAAGCGAGGCCAGGTGGATGGACCCAGGAGCCCGACGGGAGCAAAATCCGGTGGTGGTGCTTTGACATCCCCTTGATATATGGCATGGCGCTCAACTCCATGGAATTGCCAATGATGGTGCCGGGTTCCCGCCCTTCCCTTGACGATTAGGTTCAGCCTTACATTCGCCAGCTTGCCAGAGTCAATAGCCATGCCTTTTCGTCGCCGTGCCCTCATGTAGGGGGCAGTTCGAATAAAAGGATAGGGCATTGTTTGCCCAGGGCCCGTACACACCCAAACCTTCCGGCCCTCTTCTCCGCTCTGCCTCACGTCATCCTCGATCGATCACACACAGTTGCACTCTGTTCCAATGACACGGTCCCCATCTCCACAGCCAACTCACGACTCACCAGGCCCTCCTCCGAAAGGCCGCACATTGCCCAGGTTTCTCAGACCAGCAACAAGTTTTGCTTACTTACGTCGTCTTCGTCGGTCTCACAAGATGTGGGACGTCGTATGGACCGACCCCAAGAGGGAGTCCAGAAAGGAACATCGCGAAAGGAAGGCCAGACAACCGCGCAGCGACAAGAGCTCCACCAAGGCGAGATCGCTCTTCAGTCGGGGTTCGACATCATCCAGCGACGGTCCTTCATTTGTTGGATATCCCGGACGCAAGGCCAGCAGCAGGGACTTTGCGTCTCTGTCACCTACGCCATCCTCCATCCACACTACCACCTCGACAAACAACTACGACATTGAGGCTGATAGAGCCTCCAACTTCACCCTCAACAATTACGAAACAACATCCGACACAGTGGTATCTCACAGTTTCGAGTCCACCACCGACCACACTCTTGTTCACGAACAGGTTCTGGAATGCTCCTCAGGTTCGTCGAATCTGTCAAAGCGGGACGCAGGTATCTACGACTTTGACCTGGCTCGACTTACTGACCGCCAGGCTCCTCCAGAGCTTTACAACACCAACTCCAGAGGGGATGACGACCAGTATCCCTTGCCCCCTTCCCCGCCATGGGACCCCCAAGTCATCGAGCGGGTGGCATTAGAACCATGCCATATCGTCCAGACCTTTAGCGAGGGCTCCTACATAGCGAGGAGCACTGAAGTCACAACCTCACTACGCACGCCCTCGGACCCTCAGTTTGGTCTGAGCTCTGAGGTGACCATCACCGCTGCTAACTCGGAGAACAAGTCTTTCAGTCGCCCACGGTCCTCGGGTGGCCAGTATGTACCCCAAATCTTATAGTTGATCTCATCTCACCATGAACAGGACTCTATCCTTGCGGGCGCTTAAGAGCAAGTCCCCAAGTGCACCTCTACCACCTCTACCCAGCACACCAAGACGAGTGCCATCATGCAATGCCTTGTTGAGGAGTGAGCCAACTGATGGCTGGAAGCCGCCAGACACATGGGCCTGCACTCCTACAACGGAGACATTCTCGTCAACCATGGAAGATCCCGTTGAAGCGCCAAGCTCGCCGGAGTCGACTTTCCCTACGGAGCAGAATGCCATGCAACGTGAAGTAACACGCTTGGCCTCTGAAAGCAATAGCATTCGTCTTCTCCGCCTTAAGGGAGTATGGGGCACCTTGAGTGGCCCCAACTCATGGAAAGACTTGGAGGTTGAGAAGACTCAGTGGATGCTCTCAGCTCTTTACAACATGGATCAACCAGTAGATCAAGAGGAGAGGCCAGACACTGCCCAGGATACAAACTCAGATAAACCGAAGAAGGTTCTTGCACTTTACGAGACACCAGGTAAGTCTCCCCTAGTCGTGTTCTTGTTGATCTGTTCACTGACATCCTGGTAGCTGCGACCTCATACCTAGCAGCTGTGCACCACAACAAGCAGGTTTACCACCTGTCACCAGCGCCACTCTCTCATACTCTATTTCCTAATATTCACCCGGTCCTTGTGCCGGTGAGGTCATCCTCAGCCTTTCCTATGGCGCCATCGTCATTTGAGGCAGTCTATTCGTTACGTCTTCCTTTGTCAACGCCATCCCAGGAGATTCCTGGCGTCCTTAAAAACATTCACCGATGCCTCAAGCCCAACGGTGCTTTGAATCTTGTGCTGGTCGACCCGCTACCGCTTACAAGCACGCTGGGGCCATTGTTACGAGCGTGGATCGAGCACAATTTGTTATTAAACTTAGAAACAAACTTTCGCTGCATGAATCCGAGCAGATTGCTTCCGATCTGGTTGGAGAATGCATCATTACATATTGAAGGTAGAATTACGAGCACACAGTTCTCCGCTGTGCCGCTCGATGAGCAACAGCTCACACCAGCTGAAAACAGCCACCCGTCAGAGGACACCATCAAACAAGAGCTCCGGAATATAGTCGGTAGGATGCTCTGGATGGAGGTCTGGGGAGAATATATCACTGTTGATACATGGTGGTGGGAGGATCCTGAGATTATAGAAGAGTGTGTCAGGTTACAGACTACATGGGAGTGGCGCCTGATCACGGCTTGCAAGGATGGATGAAGACTGGGTATATAGTTTTCTCAGTGGATCAGATGGGGAATGAATGAGACATGAACAGATATAATCACCTTTATTTTACTAGATTTAATACACTTTCCTTGCGGATTTCGATCTTCTCTATCGGTTATCCCGACTTCAACTATGATAAAGAACACACTTCCAGCACATCATAGCATCATAACCCGATGCTAACATAGTGGCCTTTTTTTTAGCCTTTCTGCCACCTGCGGCGGGCTGCAGGCAGTCGAAGACTCATACCTATCTACATAAGGGTATTTAATTGCCTGCTCTGACCTCCGTACGAGAAACGTTGTGGAAGAGTTGTACGGTAGTTCAGGCAGCTTGGATGCAGAATGTCGGCGAATTGCCAAACTATAATTGGCGTACACATCAACTTTGAACACGATGCCTTGCGGATTTCATTTCTCAAGAACCTGCTATTTACCTTGCCTGACTGCCATGGCTCATACAGATATTTATGCTGTGAACATTGTAGTGTGTTCCTTAAGTATAGGCAGGCCATTAGGCACTCCCGAGTCAAGTAGATGAAAGGAGCAGGTGAGAAGTGTAGCCAAGCTGTGACGGTGCCACTAGAGAGTTGGACGAGACATTGCTTTCATTTCAGGGGGAGACTTCACGTTTACGTCTTTAACGAGGTGGAGAGAGGTGATTAAAATGTTAATGGGATACAGTCACAAGCATCTAGTGTTCATTTTGAAAACGGCAACCTATTCAAACATGAAATCCTCATCCAATAAACTCATTAGTTGCTGATTATCATGGTACCAACCACCAAGGTCCAACATGTAATCACCATAATAAACAGGGCCTTGCATCGCCATCCCTGTTTCTGTCATGATACCAATGTTCTCGGCTGATGCCAGAGTAGCCAACATGTTAGGATCGAGGGTATCACCGAGTTGAGATGAGAGCGTATTGGAACCGATGTATAGACGGCCAGCTTTGCAGAGGAGCTCGTATAGTCGATGCGGGTGTGTGAGTGGCTCGGTATCAGCCGTCTCAAGTTTCAACGAGGCCGCGAATCGTTCCAGGCGAGCGAAGTCTTCCATATCCAGCTTTTCAATAGCATGAGTGAACAAGATGCTAAAAGGAACAAAGGGAGTATTTAATAGCGCCCTGAAGAATAGTCAGTATAGTTTACGGCCACATCCTTGCCCTTGAGAAGTATCATTGAACGAAAGCAAAGTTCTAGCCTACCCAAGGATATCCAACTTACCAATTGACGTATTTCCGGACGAGCAACGGGTCTTTACAGTGCCGCATTCCTTCTATGCATCTTTCATGCATATCCAGGGTGCTGCGAGAAACTTCAACGTAATTTTCGGGCATATCTGTATGCTGCCCTGGAGGAATTGCCTTGAGGATCAAGGCGAGGAGCGATGACTGGCAGACGAAGTCGCATTGAAGATAGATGACTCTCATCGGATCCGCTTCAGAGTCACCACCCTCGGCCTTGGCTGTCGCCTCCTTGAGGAATTTGTCAGCAACGCCTAAGGAGAGATAGGCTTCAGATCCATACCGATAGTTCGACACGGGTCTCGTCGATTGTTGCTCGCATCGCCTGAGAAAGCGTCTGGCAGGCTTGATAACGGTCTTCGGCACCTGCTAAAAGACTAGCTGGACTATAAAGTTGATCATAGACCTGCCTCTGGACTCGTGCAACTTTGATGAAGTGAGGTTCATTCAGATCGACAGGTGTTACGATATCACTGTCCCGAATGCCCGAAGACCGCCCAAGCCTAAGAGAGAGCCCGCTTTCGTAACCAAAGACGGCCCAGAAGAGTTGTTTTTGGATATTCTGGTCTGAACCTGTGCCTCCTCTTGGATTGCCGAGGCGGTGGTACCCGAGAGTCTGGCAGAGACTCAGTGCATTCGAGAGCAAAGTCCAAGCCCTTGAAGCTTTGGAGTCTTCAACCGAATTTAAAGCCTTTGGGATTAGCCTGTGTATTTTTTCCATTTCTGAATACTTACTCCTAGAGTTAGTGCGGCAATCATTTCCATAGACGCGGGCAGGAAGAGTGGGAGGCGTGATATCGCGTTTCCGAGATTTGATCGGCAGAGATTACAAAACTCTCGCGACATGCCATCCCCACGTATGACAGCATGCTCTGCAAAGACGTATGACAGGAAGCTATTGGCTATAATGAACTCTGCTTTAGTATAATCGTCGACTGCAAAGTATACTTTGCGGCAGATCTCTTCAAACTTGTCGAAGGGCAGAACTTTACAGATCCACGAAAGCCTGTGAGAGTTTTGGTGCACTGAATCATTGATTCATTAGCGGAGGTTCAAGTATTATAGTCATAGAATAACATGCCCTTGGCCCATCGCAGTATGCCTACCACAGACTCCAACGGGGGCATTGTTGTGCTGGCTTGTGGGTTTGCAGTTAGAGAGGCATCTGGATGCGGGTTCCGAGTGATACCGGGGTTCTCTAGAGCATCGAGCAGATTTCTCAGGGACGAGACCACCTGTCTTGACTCGGAGTCTTGCCCTGGACGGTTCATTCCGGGTCTTCCCTCGACAACGGCTCTCACAAAGTCGATTACTTGCGAGGAATGATCCCATTGTGCAATCGTGGCCGGAGCCGAGCTTGCGGTATTCACAGCTAGGGGCCTATCGCGATTATTCGAAGCCACCTGCGGGATAGGCTGTTGGACCCGAGACGCCGAATGTTGTTCTGGAAGATTGAGCTCTCGGAGGAGAAGCTTGATGTCGTCAATATCTTGAGCAATGCTGTCAATTTTGCGCTCGCTGACAAGTATTCGTCCGATCAGCCAATGGCACGGGTTTTGGACATAATTACTCACTATTGAGCTGAGATCAACACCCTTTGCTTTCCTGCGGCCGGCTTCGAAGCGACCGCGCTGTGAGTGCACTCGACCCGGGCAGATAAGCAATTCGAACAAGGAGAACCTCTATCACAGCCAACCTAGAGACGAGCCATTAGTTGATGCTCACCGGACAGGCCTATGCATGGCGGGTCACCTTTCGTGCGCGGCATTGGTCGCACTAACACGTAAAGGTCAGCATCTTGGCAGTAACAAGTGGCACTATCCGGACGTACCGAGCGACGAGTGATTGCCGGACGGCCATTAGGCTTTCCATCGGCTGGATTCCCGCGGATTTCCATGGTTCTAACGAGTTTGTCCGTGACCGGTCTCAGCATTCAACCATGCGCGTAAGATCAAGGGTGGTTCTGGTGAGATTACAAATTCGCCGCAAACGCGCGGGTTTCCGAAGGAATTGGGTGTGGGTCAGAGAAGGCTGAAGCAGCCAATCAGCTTCCCGAGATGGTCCAACACTGTCCTTCAAGGCCGAGTAGACATTCGGTATAAGTAGGACTGTTCCTCTCGTTTACAAGAAGAAATTAAAATAAACAAACATCTTATATGCTTTGCAGACTATACTTACTTTCTCATACCTATATCATCATCATGGCTCAGAATGTCCTCATCACAGGTGCTGCCGGTTACATGTGCGAATCCCCACGCCCCTTCCAGACTGTCACTGACATCTTATAGTGGTGGCTCTGTTCTAGCAGATCTCCTCTTTCACTCCAACGATACTTTCAAGGACACAAAGTTCTTTGCTGCTGTTCGGGCACAGGAACAAGCCGAAAGTGTATCGAAGCTCGGTGTCGATGCTGTCCAGGTTGACCTCAATGACAAGGCTGAAGTCGAAGAAGCAGTGCTTCGGAATCAGAGTATGTTTAGCCCCAGCATGTTATGTATTGGATATTGACAAGTTTCGAGTCAACATTGTCATCCACACTGCGGGTTCGATGTATCCTGCTATGACAACGAACCTTCTTGCCGCTCTTGGCCAACGCCAGCGGGCCAGTGGAAGCAAGACTTATTTGATCCATGTAAGTCCTTAGCAGTCAGTATTTAGTATGGAAAATCTTGTTGATCTCGATATAGTCATCTGTGGCAACAATGTTCATGGAGGAAGGCGGATGGCCGTCTGGAGAAGTCAGGGATACCGACCCTCTTCTCAGCAAGGAGAAAGAGATTGGCACAGCAAATCCGGTCAGGCATGTAAGTATTCGGGAATGATGATTGAGATGAGGGAGATGTCTAATTGAAGTATAGACAAACATCCTTCTTGCAGACGAGGGCAAGGCACAGAACGTGACGACTTTGAACGTTGCCGTTCCCATGGTCTGTAAGTGTCAATGGACTGCGAAGATGCGTAAGACCGAAGAAGGACGACCTAACTATTTAATAGATGGCAGGGGCACCGGAGAGTGTCGAAAGTTGTCTGTTAACATTCCTGCTTTCGTCAGAACTAGCATTAAGCTCAAGACTGTCTACAAATTTGACGTCGATGCTGTAAGTTTTGCAATCTCCCTTTCCTTGTACTCTCCATTCCTATTAATGGCATGGCGGGATCTTTGCTTATTTGCTGGCCCAAGTTCTGACTGACACGACACAGAGCCCAGCTGCAGTTCATATCTCCGATTTGACTTCACTCTACCTTCTACTCCTAGACAAGATCTTGCGACAAGAGAAGGTTTCAACAGGGGAAAACGGTTACTACTTCGCCATAGCCCACAGAGCGCCATGGTGGAAGGTGATGGACGGCCTGGCGGAGGGCTTGTACTCCCGCGGGCTCGTGACTAAACCAAAGGTGCAGGTTTGGCCAAGTTACGACGAAGCCGCCGATACCATGGGATTTCCACGCTTATATATGCAAGCCATCGGAACTTCAAGGTGAGATATCCCAGGGATGTGATGAAATGAAGAGGCTAACTAGTATAAGTGGAAATCTTATCCCCGAGAACCCACTGAAGCTTGGGTGGAAGCCAAAGTGGGACGAAAAGCGGTTCCTGGACAGTCTTGATGACGAGATTGAAGCTGTGCAGCAGCTCGATACAGTCAAAATGTCCCTTTTTGACTCACTGAAGTGATCATTGCATCTTATGCAACACTGAGGGAAATTCGTCATCTCGCTTGTCTGATATCTGAGGGCTCAAGCTGGAAAGATCGTATCCTGCCTTTCGTGGTCCCGAGAGCAAGAGTGCAGGGCTTTCTCTTGGACAAGACATTGTGTTTGGGGGTGAAGTCATGTTGCTTATCTATTCAATAGGGGTGCATACCGAAAGCCAACAGATAGTAAATGGCAGCATCATGCGTCTATAGCTTTCGTGTCTATCATTTCTTTAATTATATGTCCATCTCCCGACCAATTTTAGCTATCAGACAAGTAGTATGATCGTGGCGGGTAGACTAGATCCTCATCAGACGCCGTTCTTTGCTCCTGCATGACATCCACGTCAATGCTTTTCGTGATCTTTCCCGAACTGTCTAAACTTCGTAAATGATGAGAGGAAACCTGACGCTCAGAGTCTTGGTTTGAACCATCATGCCTATAGTAATCTCCAGATGGATAACTCTTCTTGCGAGTTGTGCCAAAGAACCTAGGCGCGAGTTTGGAGAGAACCGATCGTAGTGCGGGTAAGCAGGCGCAGATGATGAACATGTCACATTCGAGGACACTCCAGTAGATGGCCGGTGAGTTGTCATCTGTGTTATGCTTGTGAGAAACAGTTTGCCAGTAGGCAATGATGGGAGAAGGGGACTTACACGTGGGGTTGGATGTTTTGGCGAACTGGATGAGAGATTGTAGCCGTAGGATGCTGACAACGGTAATGCTATACACAAGTTAGACTTCAGCTGCTTGACTATGTTGAACTGAACATGCAGAACTCTGGCTTCGTTCCGGAAACGGAAGGGGAACTCACACAAAACCAAGGGCAAACATCAAAAGAACCTGGGCCTTCTTCTTCCAGCTCATCTGCAACTTGACAACGCTAGGAAGAGGTAAAGAAAGAATCGCAACGTCAATCGCGATTTCGATGGCGGCACGGATCCAGGAAAAGAGGTTGATGTCGATGCATTTCCCAGTCGTCTCACCAGCCCAGCCAGACCAGAAGAAGGGGATTGGAGTACACTGAAAGATCATTGTGCAGGTATTTGCGATTCCGAAGCACGCTACGATGGCTATTAGAGTCCAAGACGCTCGTCTCACGAAAATAGAAGCCTCTGGGAAGACACGGATGTAAAATGCCAGAAGAGACATTTGTACTAGCATCTCGGCAAACATGTAGAAAATTTCGGCAACATAGAGCAGCTGAGTTATGCGATTAGCGCCAACTCAACTTGTCTCGCGTTGAAGTAGTTACCTTGAGAGTCATGTCGATGTCAGGGAACGGGATCGTCCAAAAGTCTTTGCCCATTCCAAGGCGGGCCACTGTTTGTTTGTTAGATTGGGGTCAGGGCAGCGGCAGCGATTCCACTTACTGGGATAGCAAACAAAATTCAGTACCGAGGCATATATCTATGTAGTAGCTCAGTGTGCGGTTCAATGCGATGGTATAGAAGACGTTGTTGTGGACTAGACTCACCACTGCGAGGACAATCAAGTAGTCATCCCAGTCCAAGTCGACCTTGGTAATCCAGAGACGCCCGAAGACACGAATAAGGACCAAGAGAAGGGCCAGAGAGCCGAATGATGCTGGGATGCCGATGATCGTGGCTGACTGATCCCCTGGAGGCAAGCCACAAGCCGCTAGTGTTGCGTTTGTTGATGCTAATAATCGATCAGTTCGGCCGAGGAAAGGGGCATTGAGGGGTGTTTTGTACTCAAGATCTCCTTGATGGTGCAGCTTTGGGCCTGGCAGCCCTGAACCGCCGCCAGGAAGGTTTGATCACCACAAAGGCATGGGATGTCCGTGGGCGAACAGGATGTGTTGGAAATGCTCGTCTCGAAACATTGCACCTGGGGAGTGGGCGTCAGCATGTGGAAATGATTTTAGCGCCATCAAGCGCCAGCCAGGGTGTACTGTACGTACTGTGCAGTTAGGGAGCGCAGCCAGAAGATCAGTTTGAGCTGCTACCCTGCCTAACATGGCAGCAGCGAGACAAGGAATCAGGGAGAACCTCATGATGGCCTTGTTCATCTCCAAGTGAAAGAATCTTCAAAGGTCCGTTCCCTTCTAAGCCCAATGATCAGACTTCAGCTGCGGCTCGTCAAGACATGTGCAGGACTCGTTGATATAACCATGCAGGCCCGATCGAGATCCGGATCAGCCGTAGGGGCGCCGTTACCGGCCCCATGGACCACGGCACAGCACAATGAACTTCTGGCCTGCAAGCCAGGACCTTGAAAGGTGGTGGGGATGAAACGATCGGTGGAGTGAGGCGTGTTTTCAGAACGACTGGTCCAGTCGGCTCACCAAAGATGCGGCCTTGTTGACTCCTAGGGGCTGGTTACTGTGTTACTGGGTCCCTACATTAGAGAATGGTCATATGAAGTGTTCGATCTCTGCTCGATCTACATCATCAGCTCCAGGTCCCAGCTATGATGAGTGCCAGAGTATCTAGGAGCTTGTATTTTGTGGTTGTATGCAAGCGGTCTCTCTGATTAGAGAGGCGTTGTAAACCTCCATGTTGTGTGCAGTGACCCATATGAGCCACTTCATCTCGGAGGGGTCTAACGGGCCGTACCGACCAGGACAGGGTTTCGAAAATACCTCTAGTCCGCCTCGAGAAAAGAGAGAACATGTCGCGCACCTCGCTGGGTTGGTGATTGTCGCTGAGAATTCCCGACAGGCCGTTGCCTAGTGTATAAACTACTGTAGGCGAATCTTTCTTTGGAAAGCCTAGACCTCTCCCGTTGCCACTAATTGCGGGTCGTTCAGCCCCGTTGGGTTTCTTCAACGGCGACTGGGCCAGGCGGGTTGTATGAAAAAGCAAAATTGGAGCCCAAGAGAGAGACCTGAAAGATGACTTTGTTGTTCGGAGCAACTATCGGCAAATGGTCTGGTATCGTTTTCTCTTCACTGTTTTCTTGCTATCCATTGTAGGGAGGTGGGCCTTCATTCGCCTCGCCTTGTTCTTCCCATATCTCACAAATGACACGTTTATTGTGTCTCGAGACTTGGGATTGTTAGAACTCGGTGGCGACAGCCTTGGGCTTTTGGAAAGAGAGCCGATCAGCTTGGAGTGACCGGATTCTTGCCTTCCTTGGGACTACAAGCCTGCGAAAAATGCGTAGTTCGAGGTCATTGTCATTTGACGTCGGATATCTTCAAGTTGACTGGTTTGTATCACGGTTTCTGACAGCTTGAATTTAGCAGTGATTCCAGCTTTTGAGCAGAGGCGAGAACAAGTTTAGCATCATAAAACTTGTAGATGACGGGCGTATTGGGGCGTGGAGCCAATGGTTTGTGCTCCTACCAGCCCGGAGGGATGTGATATATCATGAAGTTCACGAAACGTCAGCATCAGACCATTGCCTCTTCGCAATCCATTGCAGAAAAGCAAAGAGATGCAACACAAGAATCTTAGTGTTGCAAATTCTGAAATGATTGACAAAGAACCAACTCGCCGCAGACAAAGGGCCTTGCGAGTTCGGGGCTAAAAACCAGAGGGTAGCATCCAAACCCCAGACTTGCTTTTTTTATCCCGTCGATCGCGCACTTGGCGGGTTTGGGTGCCATTTTCTCCTGAGCCATGCATGCCGGCGCACTGTTAGCCTGTTTCGCGCAACGGTAGCACCCCAAAGATGGAAAATACCGCGTGCGGACTTGAGAAATTCAGAGAAACCAACAATCATGCCGAAGCCCACTGGGTGCCGGGAAAGCGTTTCGTGGGTGTCTCCGCGGTAGCTAATCCATCACCCCTGATTTGACAGTATGGGCGGAACACGTCCGAGGTGTTTGCATCGGCCTTGTGGTTCCAGCAGGGATTCAAAACGGCCTGGACCCCGAAGCATGATGTCTTTTTCTGCGAGCGAAGGCGAAGGTTGCGTCATTCTTCACGCTGTTTGACTTGTCCGTCTCGGGCTTTGCAACGTTCCTTTTGCGAATGTGTCTCTGTCGCGATCATGACTGATCTCTCAACGCTCATCCTTGGCCTGGCCATCAGTGTCGCCGTCGTGCTAATTCTCAAAGGCCTCTTGACTCCGGAAAATGAAAACCCTCCCTTGCCCCCAGGGCCAAAAGGTCTCCCCCTCGCTGGGAATCTCAACGATTTGCCCAAGCCCGGGGTCCTTGAGGCTCATCATTGGTTGAAGCACAAGGACCTCTATGGTATGTCCGAAGTCAATTCCAGCTTGCATGAAGGATCTCCAAGGAGGCTGACCCGTGCAGGCCCAATCAGCTCTGTCACCGTGATGGGGCAAACACTGGTGATCATTAACGACGCTCAACTTGCGTTTGAGTTGCTCGAGAAAAGATCGGTCAAGCACTCCTCTAGGCCTCGACAAATCTTTGCAGGTGAAATGTATGGATCATTTGATGCCCTTCTCCCGACGTGCCCTATATGGGACTGACAACGCTTGGAATAGGTTGGGTTGGGAGAACTCTCTTGGCCTTTCCCAGTACAATGACCGCTTTCGTACTTACCGCAAGAACATGAGCCGCATCATTGGCTCCAAGACAGCAGCAGCACAGTACAACACTTTGCAAGAAGCTGAAGTTGGCCACTTTTTGCTTCATGTGCTAGATAACCCGGATGATCTGGCAAATCAGATTAGAAAGTGTGTTTTGCAGACCCCATCACCATGAGCTCTGGGCATGAGTCCATTTCTAACTGGACTTTAGGGAGGCCGGTGCCGTAATTCTTAAGATTGCCTATGGATACACAGCGGAACCGTTCAAAGATGATGTTCTGGTCAGCATGGCTGGCGACGCTATGGATAAGTTTGCACGGGCTGCTGCACCGGGTGCTTTCATGGTTGACATGATGCCATTCTGTAAGAACCCTTTGATTTGAGTCACTGTGACAACCGATACTGACAATCGTAGTGAGATACCTGCCAGACTGGGTGCCCGGAACTGGGTGGAAGAGGACCGCTCGCCAGTGGGCAGCTGAGTTGAACAACGTGACAGAGAAGCCTCATGCCTTCGTCAAACATCAAATTGCTCAGGGGAAGGATGATAATTCGTTTCTTTCGCGGCTATTGGAGGCTGGTGACTCAACCCCAGAAGAGAAGTTCACCAACAAATGGTCGGCTATGTCGCTCTACACAGCGGGTGCTGATACAGTGAGTGCTTTCCCTTTTAATCTTAGTACCACGTTAATGGGTATAGACCGTGTCAGCTCTCGCTTGCTTCTTCCTGGCCATGTCCATGTCTCCAGATGTTCAGAGAAAGGCGCAAGAAGAGATTGACAGAGTCATTGGCAATGACCGTTTGCCAACCTCAGCAGACCGCCCAAGTTTGCCGTACATCGACGCAATCGTTAAGGAGGTTTTACGATGGCATCCAGTGGCACCCATGGGTCTGCCCCACACAAGTACAGCAGATGATGTGTGTGAAGGGTACTTTATCCCGAAAGGTTCCATGTTGTTTGCCAACGTTTGGTGAGTGCGTCTCTGTTGATATCCCAGGTGCATATTTAATAAACGCTTGTGTTATAGGCACTTTACACATGACCCTGAGGTCTACGACGAGCCCATGTCGTTTAAGCCGGAGCGATTCCTACCAAGGGAAGGAAGGGAGCTCGCACCAGACCCTCATACGTTTGTTTTTGGCTTTGGACGTCGTATTTGCCCTGGTCGCATTTTGGCGGACAATGCCTTATATCTCAACATTGCGCAGTCTCTGGCCGTCTTCACTATATCCAAGGATGATCAACCGGCTCAGCCGGAGATACGGTTTACGCCGGGCGTTGTTAGCCACCCACAGCCCTTCAAGGCTATCATCAAGCCACGGTCACCTCACCATGAGAAGTTGATCCGATCTATCGAGAAAATGTTTCCGTGGGAAGAGAGCGATGCAGGGGTTCTTGAGAGTATGAGCTCTTGATATTAATGGTTGTTTTGAGATTCCTACTTGTTGTCAATCATGATGTATCTCCGAATTTGAATACAGACTGTGTTTATCACACGATTGTAAGAGTACCTACATGATGGATAGTGCTGGACTGGGTTACCCCGTACTAGCAACACACAAACGTTTCAAGAATGAACCTTAGGGCCCGAAAGAATGTCTAGGCTGGGCTTCTGAAGTCAGCATGTCATATATCGTGACTTAAGAGGCGTGTGGCTGTTTGATGGAGGATTGGAGACGAGTGGCCGTTTCGGCCGAGATTTCCCTCTACTTGGTATCAAAGTCTTGCAGCTGACATCTTTTCTACTGTTATTGAGTTAGCCATCGTTTCTGGCATTTGGGAAGAAATGTAAAGCACCGCATTGAATACATTACTGAGCCTGACAACATTACTGTAGGAGATTTTGACCATTCCTACCTCTATTATCACCTGCTAAGTTTGTCTTACTTCATGCTAGCAACTAGCCCAAGTGAACCGCCACGACGCCACCGTTGTCAACATTCCAGGGCCCTCAGATCCTTGCGGCATCTGGATTTCATCTGCATTGCTGGGGATGAGGTGCTATACCTGAACCTGCTTAGTCTCACTTTTATGCCAGGTATTGATTTACGAATGCATCTCATGTCTCAAGTCACTTTTCCCGACTTCAGCCTTCTCTGACGCGTAGGCTCCGTATCCCACGCGACTTTCGCGATGCATCAACACCAATGACCGTCACACCGCCGTCAGGGTCAACCGTGCTTGTAAGTCCCAAGGGCAAAATCACTACCCTTAATGCTAGTCCCGCATCTCTCCAGTGGAATCCTATGATGCTCAACATCTTCATGAAATGCTGACCCACACAGGCTACCATCTACACCCTCATCGGCCTTGCAGCCGTAATAATCGGTGCGAGGATCTATCTGCGACTGAAAATCCAAAGACACCGCCTCCCAGCAAGCGACTATTTTATGATAGCAGCATGGTGCTCCGCTGTCTCGTGTGCATCGGTCAATGTGGTGATGAAGGTCCATGGCGCGCTCGAGCCCCAGCGTGACTATGACTTTTCGACTTTGGATGAAGATCCTAAAGTCATAGAGTACTTATTCAAGGTATTTATGGCTCAAACATCTCCCTCGCGACCCCACATTCTTTCCGATCAAGCCAAAGATGTTTACGCATTCTCAAAGGTGTCATGGTTTGGCGATTTCCCCTTCTTCACGACCTTCTATCTCTGCAAAGCATCGTTGCTTACGACATACTTCCAAATATTTCCAATTTTCATGGTAAAAAGAAGAGCCCTTCTATGGGTTAGTGCCGTCTATTGTCTGGTGGCATACCTTACTACGTTGGGGTTGCAGCTCTTTTCGTGTCTCCCCCTTGAAAGGCACTGGTGGGTTTATGCCTCCCATGTTGGTATTCCGCTCACAGTGTCTCAAGGGTTATCACGAGGCCTATAAAGGAGTGTGACCAGAAATGGCTACCTACGATCTTTCAGATCGCTTCCAATGTAAGTTGGCTCCAAAGTCGGCAGCTCAAAATGTCGTCTTGCTAAGTGCGTCTACAGTATTCCTATTGCCATTCTCAATCTTCCATGACCTCAAAATGAATAGAAGAACGAAACGCGGTGTTTATGGGGTCTTTCTGATCGGCCTCATCGACCTGATCTTTTCTCTCACGCGGTTTCTTAACGTGTAGCTGGGAGACCGTAATGGCTTTAGATCTATAACTATGATCGGCAAGTGTTTCATGGTCACGGAAACCTTCTTTTAGTAATCTGGAGCTACTGGCAGAACTATGGAGTGCGCTCGACGCTTACATTGGTCTCATTGTTGCGTGTCTTCCCTCCTTGCCCCCACTTCTTCGATGCAATATAGCAGCATCGAACAAGTATACCGGCGAATCCTCAGGAAGGATTCCACGCCCCGTTAGGACCGATGACAACGAGTTCCCAGAGATCCAGGATATAGGATCAGTGGATAGCAGGGGGGCGATCTCCACAACAGAAGTACCACCGCACAAACATGACTCGTCAGGTGTTGAACGACATGGCAGCTTCACAAATGACCATGCAAGATATAGGAGTGAGATCGAGCTTCTAAGTCTGAGTGGATAGTTGATTGATAGGTAATATACTTGGTTGTATTAATCTGAAAGAGCGTAGGAAAGAAGCTTCGTAATCCAACATGTCAACATGGCCATTTATCGTCAATTACCTGACCACCGCACTAAGAACAGCCGCCAGGACTGTCAATCCCATCAGTTTATAGTCCATCGACATTCCTAATGATCTGGCGCCTGACTTGGTGTTTGAGCTTCTGACAGGGGCTCCATATGTGTAATGTAACCGGACGGAGGTATCATCGTCACCATCATCAGGAAAAAGCCCCTGGGGCACATCCTTGTGGTCAAGATCGCCTGTGCACCAAAAGGCATAACTGCTGGCTTCTTCTCCTCCCATGTCAATACATGTACTTGGGGAGTTGGTCGCCATCATGGTGCTGTCCACTTCCTTGAGCTCGATGGGGTCGTTATTGCAACCTTTTCCTCCGAAACGCGCAAAGAGTGCCTCAGTACCATTCGGACACAAGGCATTCCGGTAGATCTTAAGTCTGTGCTTTGGAGCAACGTTGACACAGACGTCGGCTTCGGGTCGTTGAAAGATGAACTTGGGAGCGCCGGCCATCCCCATCCCAGAAATGTAACAGGCTGAATCGGAGACGGAAGCCGTCTTGGGCCTTGGACGCGCAGGTCCTGGCTCGGGCTTTGCGGGGGGTTCGGGCAGCGTGACGTCGAGAAACCTCATAGGCTCGTCGCTATCGACGCCATCGCATCGGAATTCCATAGACCATTGGCCTTCTGGGGGAGAGATCTTGGATCCCCAAACGGCTTTGCCCAGACAATAGCCGGGGCCATTCAGTGCGACGCGGTGGTCATACCAAGTCGGATGGCTGGAGATGCCCGTGCAACTCGAACTTGGGTAGATGGATATGTAGGGGCTTTTGGTGCCTCCCGGGCATAGTCCGGGGGTCATGAGGTGGACATTGCTGTCGAGAGTGAAGTTCGCAGTGACGCAAGTGTTGAGGGGCACGTCTATGTCAACAGAAGGTTGGCCCGTCTCCGGTACGCAAGGGTATTTGGGGCCATTGAAGATTGTGATTTCGGCAGCCCGTGCGGCTGGATAGGCATTATGTTTGTCCCCTTCGGTAGCCTCGTTGAGCGGTTGTTGCACGCCTTGCCCATATGCCGGAACCGCGTGCAAAGCTGCTGCGAGAGCTAGGACGCTGGATAGTACTTGGGCCATTAGGCTGACGAAAGTCGAACAGTCCTGATGTGGCTTGAAGATTCGAAACACGGCGAAAGATACGATATTGAGAGTATGTAAGAGAGAAAGCGCGCAAGCCGCGTTGTTGCCTGATAGCCTTCTCATGTGCTGTGCTTATGCGGCACAGCACGCTCAGCCGACTATGCAATCAGAAGATCAACTTGAATCGGTGCGTAATCAGTAGAACTCTTGGCAGTATCCACACTTGGTAAAAAATAATAAAGCTTCCACCAATAGTTAATGAATGGTCTGCGATGGGCTCTCGCTTGAAGCGGACAGAGGAGATAAGTAAAAGCCGTTTGAGGGATTCATTTGTATCAAAAGCTTTTTATATCGGGGTCGTTAGCGCTATGTTTCAGAGCTAATGACAGCTACAGGGTGTATGGATCAGTAATGTTAAAAGATGGGAACACTTCTACCTCGCCACCAGGACCTTTTACTACGTATCATAGCCTTTATTGGACCATAGCAAGAGGTATCCCTCTAAGAGGGAACTACTAGACTTCCCGTTGCTCGCCGCACCTTGTGGCTCACGTACACCAATTAACATTACTGATCCCTACACCCTGTACGGCCTAGTTTGGCACGTCTTTTAGAGCCATGCGCTGGAACATTTTTCTTGATTCTACAACCCATCCTGGCGTAAGATGGGTAGGCGCGAGCTGGTAGAAAGACGCGACAACCAAATAAGCCTCGATGGGCTCAAATCGATAACTTTGAGGATATTAAGTACACTGGATATGCTGTGGATTCTATTCAAGCGCTTCGTGGAGTGAGTCCTAAGTCGCGCTTCAGTGATCAGAGGATCTGATGCGACTGGTCGAAGCAGATGATGAAACAGATGCTATCATGATACAGGGCAGTTGATGGAACCTAAAAGGTCCCCTTGAGTCGCAGTAGGACTATCTGCCTCATGAATCATTTCCAACGCGCAGTCGTGTATCGGGTATCACTCGGGTTTGGCTTTCGCATTTGAGAGCCGATGCCCCGACCGGAGGAGCTCTCACAACCTCGGGTTTCAAACCCTCCTTCCGAACTCCACTTGGAACTTGGCGCGCCTGAAATCCGGGGATTGCGGAGTGACTGCGGAGAATCTTGGGGCCTATCAAGCCCAATCTTTCAGTTTGAATGGCCTCGGGGGGCGCGGGAGGCCTTGCCGCTCTCAATTCCCGATGCAACATCCCCGCAAATTGGACATCTTAGTCAGGGGACGCACCTGGGGTTCTTCGAGTGCCGGTCGAGATTCTACTTACCGACTCTTCATAAGTACCACGTAGACCTCCTTCATTGCTGGCTTTGTTTGCATCTTCAATCATCGCCATTAGGTCCCCGTTATTTCCTTCTACGACGTCATCTACCCCATCACCTACACGCCCAAGATGGTCTTTACATCCCCAGGATGGGTGCCTCAGCTTCCCATCGGTATGGCACCTCACACGAAAGAGCCATGACTCGTTCTAATGGCTGTGCTAGACCCTCCTGACTCTATATCTCTTCACGACTTCATGGCAACCGAGAATTACGGCCGGTTACCATTTTCGGCGTCCAGGCACCCATTCACTTGCGGCGTCACCGGCAAAACGTATTCCGCCCTGGAAGCACGTCAGCGTGCCGACTTCCTGGCCCGGAGCATTGCCAAGAAGCTCCATTTCGCGCCTAACGAGGGTGTCGAATGGGATAAAGTCGTTGCCATTTTTTCATTAAACGCCGTATGTCGATCTCACCCCACGTCCTCGAGGCCTCAGAGGGATCATCTCACATCCCCAGATCGATACGTTTTCCGTTACACAAGCTGTTCACCGACTTTCTGGAATTATCACTCCTGCTAGTGCTGCGTACTCGGCAAGTGAACTTGAGCACCAATTGCGATCGTCTGGTGCTAAGGCACTCTTCACTTGCGTCGCTCTCATAGATCGGGCTGTAAAGGCCGCCGAAGCCGCCGGTATCTCTAAGGATCGCATTTTTCTTCTGGAGACTCCAGGGGGCAGTGAAGGGCTGAAATTCACGACAGTAGATGAGCTTATTGACCAGGGCGCTATCCTGCCTGCTTTAGAGAGTCTCAAGTGGGTGAAAGGCCAGGGCGCCAGACAGGTTGCCTACCTTTGCTATTCCAGTGGAACTTCAGGTCTTCCCGTTAGTTTGTCATCCCTGTCGTATTTGGTTCAACTACTGATCTCTTCATGGAAGAAAGCCGTGATGATTTCCCATCGGAATGTCATTGCCAATGTCCTACAGATCTCGGCATTTGACAGCGTCTCGAGACAAACACTCGGTATAAAGACTCAAGCCTGCCTTGGTGTGCTCCCTTTCAGCCACATCTATGGCCTCCTGATCATCTCTTACGCCAGCACTTTCCGGGGCGATGGAGTTATTGTGATGCCTGAATTTGACTTCGAGGCAGTTTTGGCTGCGGTCCAAAAGTACCAAATTGCCCTTTTATTTGTGGTAAGTGCTCATCACAATGGCCGCCGCGCAACTTTAAACCTGACTGCAATAGGTGCCACCCATCATCATTCGGATCATCCGCAATGAGGCTCTTTGTGCCAAGTACGATCTAAGCTCGGTCAGATATGTCTACACAGGCGCTGCACCATTGGGTTCTGAAGTTGTAGACGAACTTCGAAGGCAGTATCCCAAATGGCGCGTTGGTCAAGGATATGGTATGTTTCGAGACTCTATCTGTGAAACGGTTCTAACAGCAACAGGTCTCACGGAAACTTGCACAGTAGTCTGTACGACTAGCGAACTTGACATCGATGACGGCTCTTCCGGTTCTATAGTTCCTGGTGCCAGAGCTATGCTCGTGGATATTGAGACTGGCGATGAAATCACGGAATATAACAAGCCGGGAGAGCTCCTCGTGCAAAGCCCATCCCTAGCCTTGGGATATTTGAATAACCAAAAGGCTACTACTGAAACCTTCATCTGGCGAACAGATGGTCGATGGATTCGGACTGGCGATGAAGTGGTTGTGCGCAAGGCAGCCTCCGGAAACGAGCACCTCGTTATTGTTGACAGATTGAAAGAACTCATCAAGGTCAATGTGAGTCTTCCAACCTCATTTCCCTCTACTTTCACCTTCAATATTTGATCTATGATACTCATCCGTGCACAGGGCCATCAAGTTGCGCCGGCTGAGCTAGAGGCCCACCTCCTTGGTCATGATCTTGTCTCAGATTGTGCTGTCATACAAGTCTCGGATCATAGAGCAGGCGAGGTTCCTAAGGCATATGTGGTCAAATCTGAGAAGTGTGATGGGCTTCTAGACGAAAACGTTATTCGCGCGATATGCCAGCACGTTGAGACGCATAAAGCGAAGCATAAGTGGCTCCGGGGAGGTGTTGAGTTTATCGATGTTATTCCCAAGAGCCCCAGCGGCAAGATCCTACGAAGGCAGCTAAGAGACAAAGAAAGGGAGGCAAAGAAGCAGTCGCAAGCGAAACTATAGATTTTGACGGATGTATCCGCCTCGGGGCGCCCTCGCGGCCAGCCTGTCGAAGCATGAGCTACGGACGGTGCCGACGCTAAACATCGTGTTTCAAGATAGATCCTGTGGCAGTGACATCATGGAAACAAACTGCCATGGGGGACGCTGGGGGTTGTCAAACCACCTTGTTTGTGCTTCGTTAGCCAGCCTCTAGCAGGATTTTTGCGTTCGCAAAGTCGCCGTGTGGCGGTAGTTCTCTATAAAAAGTTAGGGCAGTTTCTGCCACAATAGTTGTCCAGGTTTGACATGGCAGAGTGGTACTGTAATGGGATAGTCAGAGTTTATAATATCTCACTGAGCTCTTGTCTCTATCGCCACACTTCCAAGGATGACGTTTAACTTGGATGCCCAGTGGCCATATGGTTGGTATAGGAACAGCTCTTCCGATCAGGAAGGGGCTTCCATATAACTTCACAGCTTTGATAAATCTGAACATAATAAAAATACTGGTGTGAGTTGTTCCTTGTAAGTAATGATATGACGTGATAGAGTGTAGAATGTGGGAGGTGCCTCGCATCTGAACCGGATAATACCACCCAACATTCACTAGCAAAGCCAAACGCGTCAGCAAAAGATAATCAAATCAGTGCTTGCCTAGCCACTATTCCCTAAAATCGGAGAACTCGGCTAGGAAAGTTGGTTGAACCGGCTGAGATGTGCCGTCTCGGCACGTCGTGCCGATCTTAGCGCAAACTGTGCCCTGGCGATCACGATTAATGACCACATAACGTTCTTACAATGGTTGCAGCACGGCACAATAACCCGTGAGTTTGGTTAACGGAGGCAGACTAGCGATATCGAACGCCCATAGCAGGTTTGTTTGGCTGCGCGATGACGCTTGCATAACCCCAGGCTAACAGGAAGCAGGATTGAAATGTTTAATAAAATGTGAAAGTCTCCCTCAGTTGGACCCAAGTTGGACATAACATTATCACCTGTATCACAAAAATCGCCAGATCCTCTAGAAGAACAAATCAACACCCAAGCAATGATCTCCAAACTCGTTCTCGATCTATGTCAAGCCCATGAGACCGTGAGCTCTGTTCTGGCAAAAGACCCATCTCAAGCGCCAGGGGATGTCGTCAAACATCTATATGGCCAAGACCATGTGAAACATAGTACCGATGCCTCCGACACGAATGATTCAGTGACGCGAGCCAATCCATTGGAACTCGCCCTCCAATGTGGACGATGGGGTCCGACACCACTGAGCACTCTCTTTCTGCAAGCCTTTGCCGATGCACTGAGCTGCCTCGACAGTGATCCCATGGCAGGAGTCGTCTCGCCTCCGTTGATGGGATCACATGGAATGATACCTCTCACGATCGTTGCGCCTCTCCAAGATGTCGTTCGCCACTGCTCGAATCTAATTGTCCGCGCTGAAAAAGAGGTTTTTCTTATTACATGCTCCTGGTCACCATCGGTAGCACAGCGGCTCATCAAAAATGCTCTGATTGAGCTTTCAAGAGGTGCAGAAATGCGAGGACAGCGAGTCATGGTGAAGATCATGTATGACAAGCCTTCCCTTGGGAACATTTTCAATTCTCACCAATGGGTGAAGCCGAAGACCTTTTCATCCAGCTCCATTCAACTGCCTGCGCCCGAAGAGGTACCCTTCCTTGACGTCGAGGTTATGAGCCTACATAGGCTGGTACTAGGAACCCTACATGCCAAATTCTGCATTGTGGATCGCAAGATGGCTGCTATCATGAGCAACAATGTCGAGGACAACGACAACATGGAAATGATGACACACCTAGAAGGCCCTGTGGTTGATAGCATTATGACATTGCGTTGATCACTTGGAACAACCGGCTTCTTGAACAGCTACCTTCATACGAAGACCCCATGGACAAGGGTAGCTCACCGATATCCAAACCAGGTCTCCAGGGTGTCGACATCGTCGATCACGGACATGGGCGACATGAGAACCAAGTGGTGTCACAAGGCAGTGCCTATCCAGAGCTGCCAGAACACACACCTGAAGACCCCCATTATGATGATGATATTACTGGAGAGATTGCACGGATGCAGTCCTGCTACTCCAACAAGCCAGATGAGACTCGGCTACAAGCAACAAACCGACAGCTGAACCTGGCAGTTCAACATCCCATTCAACCTACAGGTCCCGACATTGAGGATGGGGAGGAAATGACACCATACATCGAGACTTCCACTACGGATCCTGTCCCAATAGCACTTGTGTGTCGACCTCCATATGGCCCTATAAACTCAAAAAGTCTACATGTGCCTCAGAACGAGGCTTGGCTTTCTCTGATCCGGAATGCCGAGAGGGAGATCTTCATCCAGACGCCGGATCTCAACGCTCCACCGCTGATGATAGCTTTGGCTGATGCATTGAAACGCGGCGTTGAGGTTACATATTATGTATGCTGGGGATATAACGACACTGGGGAGATGGTTCCTGGCCAAGGGGGAACAAACGAGCAAGCGGCGAGAGCACTCATCAACAGCCCTCCAGCCAACGGACCTGAACTGGCCCCGTTACACATTTACCACTACGTTGGAAAGGATCAAGACTACCCGATCCATAACTCGTTTAAGTCCCGCTCTTGTCATCTGAAACTATTGATCGCCGATGGAGTGGTTGGTGTCCAAGGCAGTGGGAAGCAAGACACACAATCATGGTTTCATAGCCAGGAGGTTAATATAATGGTGGATAGTTATGAGGTCTGTCGGAAGTGGAGAGCTGCCATTGACGAGAACCAGAACACAAGAGTGTTTGGCAGGGTGGTGATATAGGAGCTACTAGGGAAGCTGGCAGCGACAGACTATTATTAAAGGCTAACAAAGGAGATTTTTATTATTAGGTTTAATATCTAGCTTATATATAAGAGCTTTTATTATAGTTTATAAAGGCAACTAAATTAAAAGTATAATAATTAAAGATATTTAATTTTATAAGTTAATTAAAGTTAAATTAAAATAATTTAAT